>CM070533.1:0-22500 GCA_036346145.1 Olyra latifolia
TTCTCATGTAGTCATTTGCAATGGTTAATGTCTCATCTTACCCTAGCACTTCTTATGACTAATTTGTTCATCTTATGTGGCTAGATAAATCCTCTTGCTGAGACAGCTGACAGCAAGCTTGTTGCTGCTGATGCAAAATTGAACTTTGATGATAATGCTGCATTTAGGCAGAAAGAAATTTTTGCACTGCGTGATACAACACAGGAAGACCCCAGAGAGGCATGTTATTTGCTACTCTTTTCATCATTTACTTTTTCTCCTTTAAATCATTGAATTTAGCGCTCTGTGAAAGTGTTATTTTCTTTTTTTTTTGTTTTCCTCATTTGGAGTAAGACTTGCTTCTGAAGGGACACTGTAGTTGTTTTTTTCTTGTTACAAATCTAAGGGCACTTGCAACTGAAGATATTCATATTTACTACTTTTACAGGTGGCTGCTGCTAAAGCAGATTTGAACTATATTGGGCTTGATGGAGAGATTGGTTGCATGGTGAATGGTGCAGGATTGGCAATGGCTACAATGGACATTATTAAGTTGCATGGTGGTACACCTGCCAATTTTCTTGATGTTGGTGGGAGTGCATCCGAGGGACAGGTATAAATCGGACTCATGTTCTGTTTTACTTATCATCTTGGTTGAATTGTAGTTCTATTGACAGCTGGAAGTGGTTGGCTGAACTAATTATTTATTCCTTGAAATCCTTGTTAAAATATGATGCAATATTGTTTTTGCACTTTGTATTTGAAACAATTGTACATTTGTAATCCTTATGAATTTTTTTGGTTCAGGTTGTGGAAGCATTTAAGATATTGACTTCAGATGACAGAGTGAAGGCAATTCTAGTAAACATTTTTGGGGGTATCATGAAATGTGATGTGATAGCAAGTGGAATAGTGAATGCGGCTAAACTGGTATGTCTCTAGTTTTGATTGATTACAAACAACATTTTCATTGCAGTTCAACTTTCCCTCGTTTCTAACAGTAGAATATAATTTACTTATTGAATGTTTATTTATTTCTGAGGGATTTTTTTTCATGGCCTTGGGTACAATTCTTTTTTCCAATCTCTTTTTAGAAATTCATTGCTTTACATAAAAGTGAATATTTTTCCAATCTTTTTTGTGCTTTGGGATATTGCCTTCCGATGATATTTGCTTATGATTTAACTATATTGGTTTTCTTTTGAGATGGTTTGATTTGCTGTATTCAATGTAACAAAAAAAGCACCTATTTTGTATTTAGGAGCAATTCCTTTTCCTTTGTCCAAATATCAATGGTATTTCTGAAACTATTTCATAACTTTTATTCACATCTTGTGTGTGTCTGAAATTTATTTTCCCTTGGTGTTTTTATTGGAAGGGACTTCCTTTACAGTTATTGTTCCATTAGAATGTAACGATACTACAATGTTTTTCTGGTTAGCGTGGTTGGAAGTATTTCATCAGCATGTTCCTTGATTAATATAGTATGTTATAGAATTCCTTTCCCGTATTAAGTTTTTCATTTTTTCCCGCAATTGTAAGGTTGACCTTAAGGTGCCCGTTGTTGTTCGGTTGGAAGGCACCAATGTGGACCAAGGGAAGAGGATTCTCAAGGTAAAAATTGATCATGCTTGTTTGTTTATATCTTGCTAGATTGTGTTTCCTTTGTCAGAAAAATTTCATGTTTGACTGGTCATGTTGTTCCTATTGCAGGAAAGCGGAATGACATTGATCACTGCAGAGGATCTTGATGATGCGGCTGAGAAAGCTGTAAAAGCATCTGTCAAGTAATTAATGATTTGTAGGGTATCCATCTCAAATTTTTTTTTCACTGGTAAAAGATGAGCAGCGCTCTTACAGATTTCGGCCCAGAAGTCGTGAACTGCAAAAATTTTTTGAAGTGGAATTACTTTGACTGAAGTTTCCCTTTAAACACCGTGATCCCATGTTAATAAGTATATTTCGGCCCAAAATTGAGCAGCCACTGTTTTGTCAAGTTAACCAGTGGAAATTTACATGTTTTGCCTTTAGCATCAGAGTACATGTAATCTTGATGCCTATGCCGAATTGCCGATCAGTAACCGCAACTCGCATCTTGGCTAGGCTGTTCGGATTATAAAAATTGAAGTTTACTGTGTAACTACTACATGCACGGCTCATGGTTAATGTAATGCTGGAGCTGAGGTTCTTAAATGCTGGACTACTTACATTGTATTGTGCCTGAAATCATGCTGAATAATGTTGCCACACAGCAGAGTTCGATACGTTCCTATTGAACGCATATGCGCCTGAAGTTGACATGTGGCATATCGTCCAATGCCCATTAGTCGGAATGCGCGATATATAAATGACTTACATTTGGGTTATTTAGTGCAAATTTACCATGAATAAGCTGCTACATGTCCGTGGTTGCGTGGATATGTTCGGGGCTTGAATGTTCCAAGTTTCCTACTACCCTGATTCCTTGCAGAACTCCTGCCGTTGTGCTGACAAGCTCCGCGGCTTTCCATTATTCAGCATACCGCACCAAGTAAATCCATTACGAGTTCTTTTCAGAACCTAGGTCGCATTTCAGCGAGACGGCGATGCCCGCGGCGAGGCAGTAGGCGACGGACTGTATGGTGATCATGGGGTTGACACCCACCGCGTTGGGCAGCACGCTGCCGTCGCACACGTACAGGCGCTCCGCCTCCCAGCTCTCGCCGCGCGCGTCCACCGCGCCGTCCCGCGCCGTGGCGCCCATCCGGCAGCTGCCCATCTGGTGCGCCGTGCAGCACAGGCTCCACGCTTCGCTCTTGGACTTGGGCCCGCGCACCACCGTGACGCCGTCCAGGAACTCCTCGAGCGCCTCCTCGCTGACCCCCTCGCCGCACCGCAGCCTCTGCCCGTCGCTCCGGTGCGTGCCCACCTCCGTCGCGCCGGCCGCCACCAGCACGCGCAGCGCGCGCCGCAGGCCCTCGCGCATGTCCTCTCGGTCCTCCGCGTCCAGGCGGTACGCGATCCGATGCTCCCCGTGCACCGTCCCCGACCCGCGGTCCCTGACCATGGAGAAGATGTGCACCGTCCGGCCGTAGTTGAGCATCCGCTCCTTCATGTCCCGCCCGGACACCCACGGGAACTGCGTCCCCGCCGCGGCCACGCCCATCGACGGCGTCTCCAGGATGGCCCGGTGCGGCAGCCCGTTGCCGGCCTCCACCTTGTGGAGGGACGTGATGATCCCGCCCTCGTACGCCTTCCCCTTCAGGTCCGGCACCGTGTCCGGGAAGTAGCCCCACGCCAAGGCGGCCGGGTGGAGGTGGAGGTTCTTGCCGATGTGCGGGTTGGTGAGGCCGCTGCGCCGCAGCAGCACCGGCGTGAGGAGCGACCCGCAGGCCGAGATGGTGACCCTGGCGCGCACCCCCAGCATCGTCGTGATCGTCGGGTTGGAGCTCCTGGCCACCACGCCGACGCACCTCTTCCCCCTCTTGATGCCGGCCGCGTCGCTCCCACCACCTTGTTCCAGCAGCAACTTCTCGACCTTGCACCCCGTCAAGATCACCGCGCCGCGGCCCACGGCGTCGACAAGCCACGTCGTGTCCGTGCCACGCTTGTCGCCGGTGCGGCAGCCGTACCCGCAGCTGCCGCAGAAGTGGGCCTCCGACGAGTTCCTCGCCACGGCCTCCACCTTGTACCCCAGCTTCTCGCACCCCTTGCGGAGGACCTTGTTCTGGAGCCCCTCCTCCTTGCACCCCGACGTCACGCCGAGCCGCCTGAACACCGCGTCCATGGCAGCGGCGTACTCGGGGCTGGCGAACAGCGGGAGCCCGTGCTCGCCAGCCCACTCCATGCGCACGGCCTCGGGGGTCTTGATGCAGGCCGACCAGTTCACGGCCGAGCCGCCGCCGACCGTGGAGCCGGCCAGGAGCAGCCCGCCGCCGTCCAGCGTGCTGACGAACCCGCCGGACTCGTACAGCTGGTTCATCGACGGGCCCTCGATGGACGTGTAATCCCGCGACGCGTAGTAGTTGCCCTTCTCGACGACGACCACCTTGTGGCCGGCCCTCGCGAGCACCGCGGCGGCCACGCCCCCGCCGCAGCCGGAGCCGACGATGACGACGTCGCAGTCGACGCTGCACAGGTTCCGCGCCGCGTCCTCGGTCACCGCGAGGCCCTTCTCGGCGAGGGACGCCAGGAGGGACGCGTCGGTGTGGTGGATGGTCTCGACCACGCCGTCGTCGAGGGGCCGCTTCGTCTCCGGGTGCTGCTCCGCCGGCGCCTCGTCGGTCGGTGGGCTGTACCCGATCGCTCGCCAGCGCGGATTCTCCGAGTTCTCGTCAGTCTGCGTGCCAACGAAACATGACGTACGTCACTGTCAGAGCCGGTTGCTGACGCCATTACTCTCGTATCCATGCCGTGCAGTGCAGTGCATACACTTTTCACATCTGCGCGTGTAACTCACTGGCAGTCACTGTTCTAAAAATCCGGATTAATCCCCTTATTAATCTCTAATTGGTAATCCTCCGCTTAGCAGCAATTACCGATTAGTTACAATTAACCTCAAGGTTAATCATGTCTTATCGCTGGTCCCTAACCGAATGAACTGGCATCTTTTTGAACCATGCTCACTGCAGCTCACAGTTACTGCAATCTGACAGATAATTTGCCACTATAACCGCTAAAATGAAGGACAATTTCCAGTTGCTTGGTAGTGACTACCGGATTAAGAGCGAAATAGAAGCTCCCACTTGGGGCCATGGTGCTGAGTGTGTCCAGGCAGAATGGAGGCAGCAGCAGGACACGCAGCCCCACCCAGCGACGAGCTTTAAATCAATCAATGTTTCTTAAGACCAAGGTTGGCGTGGCGAAGCCAGTGTCGAGATCTGACAACAAGGAACGGCATGGACCGCACGGCGCCGTGGTCCTTCCCCTCCCCTCGTCGGCTCGACGGAGCGCCGGCGTTTGTTGCGTCGCGGCCATTATTGCCTTCGCAGCGCGCATGCAGAGGCGGCATGCCGCCATGTCCCTACATGTCCTACGCGCCGCTCGCTCATGCGCGCGCGCGCACGCTTTTCTAGCTGCGCACTGTGGTGAGATTTATGCGAGAGATTTATCATGTTTTGATTTGGGACGTAGATTTGTGAGCAGATAATTACCCAGGAGTAGAAGACGTAGAGGCAGAATATCTTGAGGACGAGGAAGAAGACGCGCAGGGGCTGGAGCGTGGTCTCCCGGCTCCACCGCTGCAGCGCCTCCTCTCGCCGCGCCACCGGCATCTCCGCGAACCTGCGCACGAACGGGAGCCGCCACGACAGGCACCGCGCCCCGCACAGCGCGAGCGTCCCCAGCCGCGTGCCCAGCAGCCACAGCACCGTCCGCACCAGCACCAGCGCCTCCCGGAGACACATCGTCGACATCAGCTCCGCCACCTGTGCGCATGTACGACGGCGGTCTCAGTCACAGATGGAAATATGTACACACGTAGTAACAGCGAGAGCAACTCAAGGGACTGAGAGTCTGAGACGAGCTGCAGTACTGACCTCGTCGGGGACGGGCGGGTCGGCGGCGGAGGCGAGGAGGAAGTCCCGCACGGCATTGTCGTTGCCGGGGGCGCCGCCCCGGCTGGCGTCCTCCGCCAGCCGGTGGCCGTCCGGCGGCAGCGAGGGAACCAGCGCGCCGCACAGCGCGGAGAGCGCCATCATCTGGGAGGCGGAGAAGCCGTGGGTGTAGCGCTCCCTCCTCGCGCCTCCTCCTCCCCTCAGGAGAGGGTGGCCCTGCCTCCTGTTCCCCTGCTGCTGCCTCTTGTCCTCTTCCATGGCAGCTTCTGGCTTCTTCTTCAGCAGCGAGTGGCACGGGTGTGACTGGGAAAAACTCTTGTGCAATGGAGCTGAGCCGCCCGAGAGGTAGTGGACAAAGAAGAAGAGCGCGAGGAACCGAGGCTTAATGGAAGGGACCGCCGAGATGGGCCTCCGCTCCGCTCGCAACAGCACGGCGCGTCAACGAAAGCGAAATTTACACGGTAACTTGCGGTTTATCCAATCTCGCCTTTTACCATGAGGAGCTGCGTCGAAATATCTGAACATGTGGGCCAGCAAGGTAGAATTTTTTTTACCCTCTTGATCCTCTCTTACGATCTGGATTTTGACAGGGAGTTGGCTAATCAGGAGGCAGAGTACCTGATTTTTTACCCGCCTGGTTCACTGCTGATGCCTCTCTCCCCCATCACAACTGCATCTAGAACGGTGGAAGCTTCCTTCCGCTCAGCTTCAGGTGGCCTCGCCGTCGCCTGGTGCGCGCGGCGGTTAGATTGCGTGGCGCAGCACGGCAGGCCGTGGCTCCGGTTCGCGTCCCTCGAACCGTCGCGCGGCGTCCGGCGGTGGATCCTGCGGCGAGGAAAACCTTCTAGGAGCTCGTACTGGATCGATTCTAGGAGCTGGGAGTTGCAACAAGAAAACGGACAGGAACGATCCTGAAGTCCTGAGTTCTTACCGAGGTTCTCTTCTTCTGGACTGATGTGGTGTACGTTGTGGTTATTGCTCTGTCGATTGTTGTTTCCTCATAGGCTCGTTTGTTTACTGTGGGGAGGAAGAGACAAACAAGTCATATCAAGCATATCCGGGGCATATGACCAAAATGGTTCATTTGAGTTATATAAAATGTCAAATTTTTGTATATTATTGTATAGTCATATAGTCTCTTACATACCATGGATTAATAGTTTTCTTTTATTGCCATCGCAATTATTCTAATATCATGCATGTCACTCTCGAAAACTTATCTTTTTTAAGCTTTATAAACATACCAAACAAATAAAAAATCACAGCGTTGTCAAATATGCAACACTTTTAATCTATATTTTTGGTGTTTTACTTAAAGTTTTATATTAAATTTACACTTAATAACTCTGTGTTATTTTGGGGGATTTTTGAAATATTTAGATAGCTTAAACAAAAAGATAAGTTTTTGTTAATGGCACATCAGACAATAATCGAGTAGTTGCGATGACATATAAGAGATAATATTTTAAGTAATGACATATAATGTATTAAACGGCTCTACAATAACACGTGAGATATTTTCCCTTTTGTAAAAGGGCCAATTTTGTCTCTCTGAGTAAAAAATCACAGCGTTGTCAACTATGCAACACTTTCAATCTATATTTTTTGGGTGTTTTACGAAAGTTTTTATATTAAATTTACACTTAATAACTCTCAGTTCGCGTGGGGGTCCATTGTCTTGCACCCGCCCGAGCCCCAAAACGAAGGGGCCCCACCCCATATGTATATTACATTGGTATAGGGTATAATCGTATAAATGTATAATGGCCTAATGGGCGGACACGGTTAGCTGGCTGTCTGGCGAATCGGCGATGCACGACCAGACAGCCCCTATTCACGCGACGAGCCGAGTAGCCGACGCTGCCGACGATTGGCTTTCCAAATTCCCTTCCCCGCTTCGCCCGCCCCTATTCGCCGATCGCCGCTGCCCGCCGGTAATAACTTTGTGTTATTTTTGGGGATTTTTAAAATATTTAGATAGCTTAAACAAAAAGATAAGTTTTTGTTAGTGGCACATCAGACAATAATTGAGTGGTTGCGATGATATAGAAGAGATAAGACTTTAAGTAATGACATATAATGAACTAAACGGCTCTACAATAACACGTGAGATATTTTCCCTTATGCAAAAGGGCCAATTTTGTCTCTCCGAGTAAAAAAAAAGTTGCATTTCATGTGGTGTCAAACACTGTACAAATGATGGTCTTGCACGTGTAAAAGGGCACTCTTTTGCCCACGATCAAGCACACATGGGCATTTTTTGGTTTGGGCGGTTGTGGTAAATGGAGCATTGTTCGTTATATTATCATATCGCTATTTTTACATTGTCGATTTTGTGTAATGGGCTGTTTGTCGGCGTGCAAATTCCAATAAAATTGATCATATTCCTAGTTCTACGATAATCCATTGTTATAAGAATATTGAGCTAACTATCTCTTGCCATCTAAGAGATGTTGAACCTAGGCGATCTCTTCCCCGTCCTCCTATCTTGGCTCCAAGGGCTTTCCTATCCCGCCAACACGGACCAAAAGCAATGCTCTTACATTTCTAGAGCCAATTTTGTTTGTACCCAGAGCCACTCTAGGCTCCTAGCCTCGAAGGTGTCGTCGGTGGCGCCGCTTAGCCCCTACCATGATCACCTCATTGCCAAGGTTTCCCCAATTCCAAAGACGCCATCACCCGCAATAGGGGACAATGGTGGCCTGGCCTCCACGACTTTGCAGCCTTTAAAGTGGACTCGAGGGAAGGGGAACGTCCTTGGCCTTGCCTTCGTCCCTAGCATATCGTCACACCTCTACCCTAAACAATGCTATAGATAACATCACAGCCACCACTCAATTGCCTAAGGCTAGCCTAAACGCTCTCTTTGTTGAAGTCACAATGATGCTCGCGCCACCCCTCTTGAAGACCTAAAAATAGCGTGGTGACCCCTAAGACTCAAAAATCCAATAGCCTCAAATTCTATCGTGTCGTGTGCCTCTCACATTTCAGGCTCACCATTGAGGACAAAGCTAAAGAGCTCCTCCAAGGGGCCAATAGACAAGAACCCAAACTCACACATCGACAAGAACACGCCCTTCTACCTACACCAAGCTCTTTAAGGACCCTTGTTAGATGTCGCTATGAAGGCCATAGCAGAACCAAGCTCTTCAAGGACCCCTTGTTAGATGCTGCTATGAAGGCCATAGCAGAACTCGCTGGTTCTAAATCGGGGAACCTTGCCGACCTCATAGTGCTCGGGTAGCTTGATGTGATATTGGGTGTCATTGCTTGATATATTGTTTAGGACTCCCTCTACCTGGAGTCCTATCCTTTTGCCCCATGGAAACCCTTTTTCCATCAATAACCATAATCATATATCATTTGGTTGTCTTGTTCACTAGCCTATGCATTGTGTTGCTCCTCAACTTGTGTGTTGTCCTTTCTACCTTCGTCTGAACTTGTCTACTACTCGGGTCTTATTTTCACTACTACAAATCTATCTTTTGCCAATAGTTAAAAGTAATGGCCTCTGCACCATCGATAAAATTTAAGGTGGCCGATGGTGCATCTTATTTCCAATGGGAGAACAAAAACAATGACTATTGGAAGATTTATCGACGGGCTTACCACTAACCGACGATTGATGTAAAACCCTTGGCCATTATAAGAAATCACCGATGAGGAAAGACATTTACCGTGGATGCAAGACTAACCCTCGCCATTGTAAGCAATCACCGATTGGGAAATACATTATTGTGGGTGCAAAGCTAACACTCGGCTATTACAAGCATCACCAACGGGTACAACTTTTACCGTGGGTGCAAAGTTAACACTCGACTATTGCAAGCATTCATACAGAATTGGATGGAGATGATCTCTATAGGAAAATTGTAGCTCTGAATAAGATCTAGAACTTTGTACTTGATAACCTTTTCATTTGAAGTCATCTAGTTGCCTAAATAGTTGATAAAACATTATTAGAACAAGGGTTTAAAGGGATGCTTATCCTTTTTTTTCAAACAACAAAACAGGTGAAGTGAGTTGGTTAGGTTGGAGAGTTTATGTTTAAGAAGTTGTGAGTTCGAACCCTTAATATCACATACTTCTAATTTAAAAGAAAAAATTATTCAACTTCGAGGATTGGGTGTATACAGAGTTGTGAGGTGAGTCTTAAGTGTGAAAATATATTTTTTATTTTTAACCAAAACAATCACGCTATGCTTGCGAGAATTAACCGAGGGTTTCTATATCCTGACGGGAGAAAACCTCTCACCCATGTAATTACCGAGTGCTATGAAAACCATCGTTAAACTAATAGCCGAGAGTACCGTCGACAACTTCACTAATGACCAACCATGGGTGCTCGAGGAAGTTGTTGACAATTTACGCCATTATATACTTGGCCTACTAGATTCTCTAATGGCCAACAGTATTCCGCCTCTTGGTAAAAGTTAGAATCTAGTACTGTTTGTGATGTACCCAAAGCAACCTTGGACCTCATCGTCAAACCTTCAACGCCATGCTTATTTATTACTCTACATGTTCTCTTCACAAGTCGGTGCCCATTCTTCCCTCTTCATGGTCATATTGTGATGTTGTCACCTCAGGGTGCTCTAACCTTCATGCCCCTATGTAGATTGCACAATCCTAAATTGGAACATGCATAGGCTCTTCTTTCTAGCCCAAAGAAGCGTGAAGGTGATCTTGTTGCCTCAACTTGTTTCTCCGTGATATTTTGCAAGAAACCAAGCTACTCTTAGGCCCTGTTCTTGCCAACTTATAAGGCCTTATTTGTCTTACTGGGGTTAGGGCTTATTTTCGTTTAAAAAATAATTTGTTTTTTGAATCTTTTTTTATCTTAAAGACTTGTCTAAAACCTTTAAAACACAAGTCGAACGAAGCGGATCCGACTCTCGAGGCTACCACGTGAAGCTCTCAAAGTTAGAAGAAAAATCAAATAAGACAAATAAGTCTGATAAGATAAGCTGACGAAGACAAATAAGTCTGATAAGATAAGCTGACGAGAACAGGGCCTTAGTAGATAGGAAGATTGTCCTTCAAACCCTAGGCGCAAGATTCAACAACTAATTTCATTTCCTTCCTATAGATGGAACAATGACAGGCATACTACTCTGTGTCTCTGACAACCACTACACCCTGGCTAACACCTCAACATGGTCCCACTTCATCTTAGGCCTCCTCATAGATAGAGCATGATTGCTTAACGTAGTTTACGGTCTCCACCAAAAGGATGACAAACTAGACTTCCTTCAAAACCTCTGTACCTTTGTCCCACACTAAACGCATAACAAGTGGCTAATTTTTTGGGGCTTCAACTTAATTTACATGGGAGAAGATAAGAGTGACAACAACCATAGTAGATGGCAACTGATGCCTTACGAGAGGCCATCAACCACCTTGAACTCAAGGAAATCAGCCTCTCAAGACGTCATTTCACCAAGTGTAATGAGCAGGCAAACCCATCCACACTTGCATTGAAAGGTCCATCTACACAACTGATTAGTAGGATCGGCTCATCCCTTCAGCCAACCTCCAAGTGCTACCAACCCTAAGCTTGGGCCATGCCCTTTTTCTTCTCTAGGACACTTCCACGTCCCTAGATAGTTCTTCCGCTTTGAGAACCTATGTATCAAAGCAGCATACTCGAAGGTGATTTAGTAAGCTTAAGGATCTTCCATAACCACCACAAACAACATCAAGCACCTATGCACCAAGCTCGCACCCACAACCAAAGTGCCAAGGTGCTAGGATAAATAAAGAGCCGATAACATCAGCCTACAACTTATTGGGGTTAAGAAAACATCCTTCCTTTTAGATATAGCCCAAGAAACCCTGCAGCTATTGCTGGCGAAGAAGAACCTTCAAGCATGTCTCAATGCGAGAGGGACAACCTCGCCTCCCTTCAAAAGATCATCTACAAGCAGATGTCCAAGCTATCTTAGGTAAATCTAGGGAGCGCGAACACCCTATCCTTTCAAATGAAGCGAGTAATAAAAGGATAGAGAAATTTTCATTCATACTTTGCACTCCCCTGATGGTCCTATTACCATGCAACATGATAAAGACGACATCGACTTTTATTTTTTAAAGACCATCGACGGCAACACCAATAGTGACCTAACACTCAACTTGGATACCTTGGGTATCATATTCCCCTACAGACCTCTATGACCTTGAGAAACCTTTGCCCGAGGAGAGATCAAATAAACTATCACCTCCATCCAAGTGAAAAAGATCATGGATCTCGATGGTTTCATAGGTCTATTCTTCGAGACATGTTGGGATATCAATAGAGTAGACCTAACGATGGCTTTCCAATAGCTAAATGATCTCCATGGAGGTTCATATCACTTGCTCAACACAATAAACATCATTCTAGTGCAAAAAGGAGGATGCATTACACCTAACAGATGACTAGCCAATCACTCTAATTCATATGGTTAGCAATATCTTCTCTAAACTGTTGGCTAACCACTTAGCAACCAACGTTAACAACCTTATGTTTCCTTGCCAAATTGCCTTCATCAGCAGGTGTTGTATCAAAGACAACTTCCTGTATACCTAGAACATCATTTCGAGACTGCAAAAATCTAAAACCACAACTCTCTTGTTCAATCTAGACACGCATAAGACCGTTGACTTAGACTAGTGGGGTACCTACTTGAGGTGTTACAATGCCTAGGCCCAAAGATAGCACGAGTGGATATTTATCTTGTGTGTCGTGTTCACCTATCTCGTCCTAATCAGTGATAAGACTAGTGATTGTTTCCACCACTGATGAGGGGTTCGGTAAGGGCCCCAATGCTCTTCATCAAATCCATTGCCCTTGCACTTCACTCTTGAGCTTGCAACTATTTGTGGAGTGTTCTAGCCTTCTATCTATCAAGCTTTCGACAGAGATGCTCTTTCTATGTGGACAATGCCACAATCTTTGTCAGCGTGACCAAATCGAGATGCATTCCTATAACAAACCGTTAATGTCTTTAGTCATGGCTCGAGCCTACTCATAAACCTCCATAATAGTGAGGTGTACCCAATTAGGTGCTCAAAAGTTGATCTAGATGATATCCTTAAACTTTTCTCTTTTAGGAGGGAATGCTTCCCTTTGAAGTATATTAGGTCATTCTTACACTTTTGCAAGCCTAGACGTGAGCAACTTTCATCGCTACTTGATAGGATCTTAGCTATACTTTCACATTGAGCAACGAGTTCCCTCAAAGATATGCAAACCTACCCTTTTCAATTTTGTTCCCTCCTCAATGCCCACATACTTTCTCTCTACTTTCTCTTTTTCTGTCTAGCAAGGAATATGATAGACAAAATCAACCAAAACTTCCTTTGGAAGAGCTACTTCACGAGGGCCAACACCTTGCCAATTGGAACACAATTTATAGACCCAAAACTCTTGGTGGCCTAGGCGTTTTAAACCTAACCAAATTCTCAGAGCCCATTGTCAATAGATTTTTTGCTTAAATTGTTTGATTATCCTTTTTAACACTTTGACTTTTTTAGTTGTTTCTCAAAAGTCTTGAAATCACAAGTTAAACTTCTCAAATTCGGTTTAGATTATTAGTTTTGGTTTTTTGAAACCATTAGTCAAAGTAATCAAATTTTAGTTTTAGTAAATAATCGATAATTTCAAAGATAGGAGAATGCCCTCGCCCTTTAAGGCTTAGATGACTCTAAAAGGAAAAGAAAGATACTACCAAGCCTTGGACCGCCAAAATGCTATGTGTTGAGACTAGTAGACAACCTGCTCCACACATCCACCATGATTTTAAATGCGTGATAGGCACCTCACAAAGCTGGCATAATCGTTAGCACTTGAATGAGTTTCCCAAAGAGCTAGCCACAAATTACATTGTCAAAGGAGCACCATCAATTCATTCGAACTCCTTTGAAAGTGCATCTAGTCCTCTAAAGTGTATTTTGGTGATTAATGACAAATGATCAAGGGACTAATGTGTTCAATGAGCATATGAGCAGTGAAGAGCCCCAATGGTGATAAGTTAGAAAGTCGTGGACCCTCAAAATAAAGAAAGAAGACGTCATGTGGTTATTTCTAGACTTGTATTATTTTTCGTTTGATTTGAGTCTAAGGATTGCCGTACTATTAAGAGAGATACGATGAACAAGGCTTAGAAATGTCTTAAGTGCTCAAATGATAGATCTTTACAAAATTGAGAGACACAAAACACATCACATCTTGAACACCGAGTGTTTTCAATCTCAGTGAATCGAAAGTTTCGATCTGTGCATCGGAAGTTCCGGTCTCATCGGACTGTCCGGTGTTTGCCAAGTCTAAGTTTTCGGGTTTGCTACCCCTAATTAATCGGAAGTTTCGATCCAGTCGGAGTGTCTGATATTTCTATACACTGAATTCTCTGTTGATGAGGGTTGCTAATCAGAAGTTCCGATGCCCTGGATCAGAAGTTCCGATTTATGTTTTATCCTGGTGTTGAGTTGAGTGGAGGGAATTCGTTTCTGGGTTTTAAACCTAATCATAAGTTCTGACCCTTGCAATCGAAAGTTCCGATGTGAGCTGGAGAGGGCCCCAGCAGCTAGATTTTGAAGACCCTATTTACTGCCCCTATCTCTCCCCTACCTAACGAGCGACCAATAATTTACTGCAAACCCTCCTCCTTGTGAGCTCTAAGCCTCTCCCCACTCTAGCTCTAAGTGATCCACATCTAGGAAGAGTTGGGTTGAGAGATTTGAGTGCTAGATTGAGCTAGATTTATTCTTGAGCACTTGAGTTCACCTCCAAGTTTGATTTTTCGCCGGATTTGTTACTCTTGGAGGTTGGGAACTCCTATACGGTTAGGAGTTGCTCACGAGCCACTGATCTACGTGTGGTGTGCCATGGAAAGCTTGTGAAGGCTGGATTTCGCCTCCACAAGGGAAGAAATCAAGGAGTGAAGCTGAGGAGTGCTTTGTGCAACCTTGGGAGGATTACGATTGAAGGAAACCCTGGCTCAAGTGTGACCGAGCTGCCTCAACGGAGATGTTGGATCCCCTCAAGGATCCGAACTTTGAGAACAATCTTCGCTGAGTCTTTATCCTTGTCTTGGTTTCTCTAAATCTTGCTCTTAGCCTTGATTTGATTTCTTAGTGAGCTATTGTGGTGGTTGATTTGCTTCTACTGCATTTCTAGTAGTCTATGCTGTAACTCTCTTGCAGGATTGTATCCTTAAGTTTCCTAGATCTGAATTGATTTGTATTCCCCTATTTCTCAGCAAATTGGAGATTCCGATATCGGAGTCAGAAGTTTCGATCTGACCCAGAAGTTCCGACCTAGTGAGCGGAAGTTCCGATCCAGTTTCCATAAGTAATTCTGATTTTAAATTTAAATCACCTATTCATCCCCTCTAGGTGACATCCTGATCCCTCATCCTTAATGGCAATTAGACTAGAGCAGTTCACGTGCTCAACACACCACATAGAATCAAGGATTACGTTGTCATCTAGCAAGTGATTCAACTCATTAGCGTAAACCAGATGCCCAAAACGACATGGTCTAGACTCTAGACTAGAACCATCGTGAAAAATACATCTCCTAATCTGTCTATCAGACATAATTCTTAGGAAGCATCCTAGACAAGTCTAGCTAGCCCTGAGTCACTTTGCCACATCATCATCTTCTGCCCTTTTGTACATCTAGGAGATTGCACTTATGAATGCCAGCTGCAACATTTGGACAATGTCACTACAAGCCAACACACTACTTTCTCAGATAGGTGTAGAGGGGCAAACCGTCAAACGCCAAAGGATGACCATCATAGCTTAAATGGTACGGTGATTTCCATCATTTGGAACTTTTGGAAAGAAAGGAACAATTGTATTTTCCACCGCGTGACTCTCATTGCTAGTAAAGTGGCCTTAACAATCAAAGAAGAATCCTAGTGAGCCTAGAAAAAAAATACATGCCCGTAAAAAATTACCTCTTTATCCGTAACCTCTTAGAAGTTCTATCCATATGTGTTATGATCGCCTATTCATATTAGATATACTAAATTCAAGTAATGGTTGATTGAAACCGAGAGAATAAGCTAAATGGTTATGACTATATTTTTTATTCTAGAATCGCCTTCAGCAAGTAGTACTCCTACAAAATAAATGGTTAGGTAGACATACAATTCAAAAACAATTGTTCATCCACTCCAAATAAAACTCGCTATACCCATATGGTAAATAAAGTTTGATTCTCTATAGACCAATAATGTGATACCATTAGCACAATTTAGCTAAAGCTGTTGAAGTCTAGGCAAAAAGATACTCTTTGTATAACTATATTAGTACCAAAATGCTTTAATTTAAATAGAAAATTGCTAATGTAGAATTTTTCTAATATAGAACACTCAAAACAATAAAATGGGTCGTGTTTTGTTAGGAGCCACAAGTGTCGGCTCGCTACCGGAGTCGAGGTGGTTCCAAGGGTTGGGTTATTAGCTGCTAACACGTAATTCGTGAGCTGGCTTCAGAATGTCATGAGACAGTTTGATCCATATTCATTGTGGGCGTTAAAGCATTGAGAGGACCTTTCCCTCGTACGAGAGGACCGAGAAGGATGTTGTACCAGTTATCGTGCCTATGGTAAACGCTGGGTAGCCAAGTGTGGAGGATAGTCGCTGAAAGCATATAAGTAGTAAGACCACTCCAATATGAGTGTTGCTCTCCTTCGACTTCCCTAAAACCTCGTAGCACATCCAAAGCAAGAATCGGTTCTCCACCCATACGAGGATAGGAGCGGCTGTATAATGATAATATGATATAGTAGCAAGGTTCAATTCGAGTGATTTAGGGTGCCTTATTTTAGACTTGTGTTATCTAAAACACCGCCTTTTTGACTTATCTCACTTTTTATTACTTTTGAGTCGGTTTTTTTTATATCTCGAGATTGTCTATAAGCTCTAAACCCCAAAATCGAGGCCAATCCCAGGTTTTAGACTATCTCGAAAAAATTCTCAAGTGATGAGATAAGACAAATAAGTAGATAAGAAAAGTCAAAAAGAACCCAATTCTTTAAATAACCTGTCAAGGGAAGTGCAATGATGTATGCAATGCGAGGCATCTCTAACGTAAGCTAACAAACGATTTGAACCTTGTTTCTACAATAACCTAGTCAAATTGATCAAGCACTTTCCATCTCAATCATATCGTGCATATTTATCTTTCATTTGGATTGGCACCAATGTTAGGTGTGCCCTCTGTTTTTGGCTCACTTTTCCTATCAATACAACGAGAACCCGAAACACGAGAATCATTCGCCCGAGCGTTGACGAGCCAACATAGCGCAGCTACATGTAGGTGGGTCCTGAGAACAGAGACAGTGCATGATCCAGCACCTAAGAAAAGCAGGCATGGTTCCTAGCAGTAAAAATCTAGCAGCAGAGAAGAACGGCGCCATCGATGCAGTATGCTTGTTTATTTTTTCAATTCTGAATTTCCAATTTTCATATCTATTTCATCCTTCTTCTAAATCATACGAAATAAAACCATTAATTCATCTAAAATCATAGTCTACCTCGCTATAAAATTTTATTTTTTTGAATTTATTTTTTTGGTATTTTTGCATTTTTATTTAAGTTAGAAATTTTATTATCTCAATATTTTTCAAATTCAAATTTTATTTACCAAATTTTGATTGCCTCATTTGGTTTCCAACCAAACAATAACCACTTATACCCTACCAAACTTTGGTTTCAAACCAAACACGTCGATTTTGCCAATGATTTGGTCTTGCCTTGAGTTTGATCATGACAAAAAAAATTGGTAGGGCTACCAGTCACGAGCCAAACACATCCTATTTCATGAATTTGATTGCGGGCTCTGTGAGATAGGTCCATAATGAGGTGCGGCTTTAGAGGTGGCCACATGGTGTACAAAATAGTATATTGGCTGAATTGTTACTATATATACTGTAATGATGCAATTGTTGTGTTGGGCCACACGACCCACATCAGAACAGTAATCCTTGCCACTGCATGAAAATGTCTCTATAACAATTATAACCGTTTATTTTCTTGTCCTTTTGAAGAAATAAGACATGATACACTGGGCAGATAACAAAAATTAAAAAGGAAGGAAACAAAATGATAAAGGAAAGACGCAAGCAACAAAACCGGAGGAAAAGCAAAACGGATGAACCAAAGGTCCAAGGAGCAGGCGAGTGGAACCATAAAGAAACGCATCGGCCTGCCTGCTATGCCTATCCTCCCGGCATCCTCACCTCCTATCCGTTGTCCGGCTCCCGTCCGTTTCCCACATTTTCCGCTTCCCCCATCCATCGACATCTAACTCGCCCCCCGCTTCCACCGCGCCCTGAAGAAATCCCCCAAAAAAGAAAATAAATTCAGAGAAGCAATCCCTAGCTCCCGAAATCCCACGGCGAAATCTCTGGGCTCGCTCGCCAATCCGCGCCAATTCGATCTGCCGGCTCGGTGTCAGGTGGTTCCCGCGGCGGTGGAATCTTGGCTGGGGGAATCCGGGATCCATTTCTTGGGTCTTCTGGGACCAAATCTCGCGGCTTCTGGGCAATGTGATTTGGTCCGGGCGATTCAGGCGCATTCATTGCTGAATCTTGCGAGGGTTGCGAGGATGGAGCATGTGATCGGGGGCAAGTTTAAGCTGGGGAGGAAGATTGGGAGCGGATCTTTGGGGAGCTCTATCTTGGTATGTTTCTTGTCGGGTGCCTGGATCTTTCATGTCTTGCTGTTAGTTCGTGTTGCCAAGCTCTTTTCTTTTTGCTTATCGTTTTGCGATTTTTAGATGTGTTTGTTTGATTTGGTTGCAGGCGTGAACATACAAAGTGGCGAGGAGGTGGCTGTCAAGCTGGTATGGGACGAAGAATTCGGTTCTGTTATATATACTTATTGATTGTGTGGCGCTTGTTAGTTTCCCTCGTGTTGATGTGAATATCTTTGTCCATCATCGCTAAAAAGAGTTTGATAAACTGTTGCAACGTATAGTTTTTGTGGTACAACATAATCGGAAATGTTAATGATATGCTGTCTATAACTACTTGTGAAAACATTGGCGTTACTTTTTTATTAGCATCATGCTCTTTCAATTGACTAGCAACCAAGACTTCCCAACATTTTTCCTGGTTATCCTAGCAGACTGGCCTATACAAGATTTCTGGGATTAGGGAAGTAAGGAAAAGGGTGAAGATTTTGTAGCTTCCAATTGGAAGCTTGATTGTTTTTACTCATTCATTTAGGCATGTTTGCGTACACCTCTCTATGGGTTATAAGAGGACAGACACATATATGAACACCATACATGAATCTTGGCATATTACTACACGCTCTTTCAACATCAGAATTCAGGGATGGCAACAAATGATATTATCTACATCCAATAATATACACATACGTGTTTTTTTCAAGTAAAAAATTAGGCCTTTCGGGATTACTCACACCAGTTCGCAGTTATGTCTGGGTAGTTAAAATGATTGTGGTTGTCTATTTCAATCTTTGGAAAAAACATCTGATGAACCACCTGAGATTTTATAGTTACTAAGGCCATGCGGTTGGTGATTTTTTAAAAAGCTTCAATCATTTTGATACAAATGAGTGGTAGTTTGGTAGCATCTGCTATGGAAGTAACATTCCTCATAACTTTTGATGATTGCTACTTTGAGATATTGAACCAACATTCTCTTTCTAACCATGAATGCTAATGCTGGCAAACACAGCTAGAAATCAAATTAGTCTTTTAAGCTAGAACTTATCAAATTTGGTTTTTTCAATTACTTATGTCTACCTCTGTATGTGTTGGATCGCTGGCTTAAGTGAAACAAGAACTGTGCTATGACATATGAGAATGTAGACAACTACGAAATAGGACGGGCATTTTAAGAAGCTAAACAAATATTTCTGAATCAACATGAATTTTCAGTGTTATGGCAGGTTACTTCCCTGCTAGCATTAGTACAGGCTAACTAATTTTTTCATCATCTCACATTTTCTTAGGAATCTGTTAAATCAAGGCATCCTCAACTTCATTATGAGTCAAAATTATACATGCTTCTGCAAGGGAAGTAAGTATCACTAAAAGAAAAACAGCAGAAACGTGATGAAACACGTGGAAAACGGCCCCAGGACGGCCGGAATCGGCAAACGGACCGTTTCCACGACTTTGCCGATTTGCCGTCCCGTGCGCGTGACACAGGCCCGAAAACAGCGAAAAACGTGCGGAAACACGTGGAAAACGGCCCCGGGACGGCCGGAATCGGCGAACGGGCCGATTCCACGACTTTGCCGATTTGCCGTCCCGTGCGGGTGACACAGGCCCGAAGTCAGGGAAAAACGTGGGGAAACACGTGGAAAACGGCCCCAGGACGGCCGGAATCGGCGAACGGACCGTTTCCACGAGTTTGCCGATTTGCCGTCCCGTGCGGGTGACACAGGCCCGAAAACAGCGAAAAACGTGCGGAAACACGTGGAAAACGGCCCCTGGACGGCCGGAATCGGCGAACGGGCCGTTTCCACGACTTTGCCGATTTGCCGTCCCGTGCGGGTGACACAGGCCCGAAAACAGCAGAAACGTGATGAAACACGTGGAAAACGGCCCCAGGACGGCCGGAATCGGCGAACGGGCCGATTCCACGACTTTGCCGATTTGCCGTCCCGTGCGCGACACAGTCCCGAAACAGCAAAAACGTGGGGAAACACGTGGAGAACGGCCCCGAAACACTGAGCGGAACCCCGTTTCAGTCGTGAAAAAACAGTGGGCCTCCGTAGTAGAGGCTTATCGCATGGGGTCGCGGAGGCATGGATGCCCCACGGGTATAGTAGGGGGAGCCGGCATGGCTATGACGGAAACGACCCAGAAACGCCCCGAAATCAGGGAAAACAGTGGGGAAACACGTGGAAAACGGCCCCGGGACGGCCGGAATCGGCGAACGGGCCGTTTCCACGACTTTGCCGATTTGCCGTCCCGTGCGCGTGACAGGCCCGAAAACAGCAGAAACGTGATGAAACACGTGGAAAACGGCCCCGAAACGCTGAGCGGAACCCCGTTTCAGTCGTGAAAAAACAGTGGGCCTCCGTAGTAGAGGCTTATCGCATGGGCTCGCGGAGGCATGGATGCCCCACGGGTATAGTAGGTGAAGCCGGCACGGGTATGACGGAAACGACCCAGAAACGGCCCGAAATCAGGGAAAACTGTGGGGAAACACGTGGAAAACGGCCCCGGGACGGCCGGTATCGGCGAACGGGCCGTTTCCACGAGTTTGCCGATTTGCCGTCCCGTGCGCGTGACAGGCCCGAAAACAGCAGAAACGTGATGAAACACGTGGAAAACGGCCCCGAAACGCTAAGCGGAACCCCGTTTCAGTCGTGAAAAAACAGTGGGTCTCCGTAGTAGAGGCTTATCGCATGGGCTCGCGGAGGCATGGATGCCCCACGGGTATAGTAGGGGGAGCCGGCACGGGTATGACGGAAACGACCCAGAAACGCCCCGAAATCAGGGAAAACTGTGGGGAAACACGTGAAAACGGCCCCGGGACGGCCGGTATCGGCGAACGGGCCGTTTCCACGACTTTGCCGATTTGCCGTCCCGTGCGCGTGACAGGCCCGAAAACAGCAGAAACGTGATGAAACACGTGGAAAACGGCCCCGAAACGCTGAGCGGAACCCCGTTTCAGTCGTGAAAAACAGTGGGCCTCCGTAGTAGAGGCTTATCGCATGGGCTCGCGGAGGCATGGATGCCCCACGGGTATAGTAGGGGGAGCCGGCACGGGTATGAGGGAAACGACCCAGAAACGCCCCGAAACCAGGGAAAACTGTGGGAAACACGTGGAAAACGGCCCCGGGACGGCCGGTATCGGCGAACGGGCCGTTTCCACGAGTTTGCCGATTTGCCGTCCCGTGCGCGTGACAGGCCCGAAAACAGCAGAAACGTGATGAAACACGTGGAAAACGGCCCCGAAACGCTGAGCGGAACCCCGTTTCAGTCGTGAAAAAACAGTGGGCCTCCGTAGTAGAGGCTTATCGCATGGGCTCGCGGAGGCATGGATGCCCCACGGGTATAGTAGGGGGAGCCGGCACGGGTATGACGGAAACGACCCAGAAACGCCCCGAAACCAGGGAAAACTGTGGGGAAACACGTGGAAAACGGCCCCGGGACGGCCGGTATCGGCGAACGGGCCGTTTCCGCGACTTTGCCGATTTGCCGTCCCGTGCGCGTGACAGGCCCGAAATCAGCAGAAACGTGATGAAACACGTGGAAAACGGCCCCGAAACGCTGAGCGGAACCCCGTTTCAGTCGTGAAAAAACAGTGGGCCTCCGTAGTAGAGGCTTATCGCATGGGGTCGCGGAGGCATGGATGCCCCACGGGTATAGTAGGGGGAGCCGGCAAGGGTATGA
Organism: Olyra latifolia; assembly: GCA_036346145.1. Taxonomy (NCBI): domain Eukaryota; kingdom Viridiplantae; phylum Streptophyta; class Magnoliopsida; order Poales; family Poaceae; genus Olyra; species Olyra latifolia. Next base: position 21,888 of record CM070533.1, read on the forward strand.
TGGAAACGACCCAGAAACGCCCCGAAACCAGGGAAAACTGTGGGGAAACACGTGGAAAACGGCCGCACGCCCGAATCGGCGAACGGGCCGTTTCCACGACTTTGCCGATTTGCCGTCCCGTGCGCGTGACAGGCCCGAAATCAGCAGAAACGTGATGAAACACGTGGAAAAAGGCCCCGAAACGCTGAGCGGAACCCCGTTTCAGTCGTGAAAAACAGTGGGCTTCCGTAGTAGAGGCTTATCGCATGGGCTCGCGGAGGCATGGATGCCCCACGGGTATAGTAGGGGGAGCCGGCACGGGTATGACGGAAACGACCCAGAAACGCCCCGAAATCAGGGAAAACTGTGGGGAAACACGTGGAAAACGGCACCCCACAGTAAGGAAAAAAACGTGACCCCGAAATGCCCCAAACACCGAAGTAAAGCCCGCTTTGCCGCTAAACGGGTGTGTCTTCGGGTCGCGGAGGCACGGATGCTCCACGGGTATAGTATGGGAGGTGTCACGGGCTGGGACCGGAAAGGCCGCCGTGGCTGGAAAAGCCGTTGTTGTGTTTCTCGCCAGGACCTTCGGCCGCCGCCCCGCGAAAGCGCACTCCACCGTGCTTGGTCGCGG
>CM070533.1:30000-32500 GCA_036346145.1 Olyra latifolia
ACTTTGCCTATTTGCCGTCCCGTGCGCGTGACACAGGCCCGAAGTCAGCGAAAAACGTGGGGAAACACGTGGAAAACGGGCCCCGGGACGGCCGGAATCGGCGAACGGACCGTTTCCACGAGTTTGCCGATTTGCCGTCCCGTGCGGGTGACACAGGCCCGAAAACAGCGAAAAACGTGCGGAAACACGTGGAAAACGGCCCCTGGACGGCCGGAATCGGCGAACGGGCCGTTTCCACGACTTTGCCGATTTGCCGTCCCGTGCGGGTGACACAGGCCCGAAAACAGCAGAAACGTGATGAAACACGTGGAAAACGGCCCCAGGACGGCCGGAATCGGCGAACGGGCCGATTCCACGACTTTGCCGATTTGCCGTCCCGTGCGCGACACAGTCCCGAAACAGCAAAAACGTGGGGAAACACGTGGAGAACGGCCCCGAAACACTGAGCGGAACCCCGTTTCAGTCGTGAAAAAACAGTGGGCCTCCGTAGTAGAGGCTTATCGCATGGGGTCGCGGAGGCATGGATGCCCCACGGGTATAGTAGGGGGAGCCGGCATGGCTATGACGGAAACGACCCAGAAACGCCCCGAAATCAGGGAAAACAGTGGGGAAACACGTGGAAAACGGCCCCGGGACGGCCGGAATCGGCGAACGGGCCGTTTCCACGACTTTGCCGATTTGCCGTCCCGTGCGCGTGACAGGCCCGAAAACAGCAGAAACGTGATGAAACACGTGGAAAACGGCCCCGAAACGCTGAGCGGAACCCCGTTTCAGTCGTGAAAAACAGCGGCCTCCGTAGAGAGGCTTATCGCGATGGATCGCGGAGGCATGGATGCCCCACGGGTATAGTAGGTGAAGCCGGCACGGGTATGACGGAAACGACCCAGAAACGCCCGAAATCAGGGAAAACTGTGGGGAACACGTGGAAAACGGCCCCGGGACGGCCGGTATCGGCGAACGGGCCGTTTCCACGAGTTTGCCGATTTGCCGTCCCGTGCGCGTGACAGGCCCGAAAACAGCAGAAACGTGATGAAACACGTGGAAAACGGCCCCGAAACGCTAAGCGGAACCCCGTTTCAGTCGTGAAAAAACAGTGGGTCTCCGTAGTAGAGGCTTATCGCATGGGCTCGCGGAGGCATGGATGCCCCACGGGTATAGTAGGGGGAGCCGGCACGGGTATGACGGAAACGACCCAGAAACGCCCCGAAATCAGGGAAAACTGTGGGGAAACACGTGAAAAACGGCCCCGGGACGGCCGGTATCGGCGAACGGGCCGTTTCCACGACTTTGCCGATTTGCCGTCCCGTGCGCGTGACAGGCCCGAAAACAGCAGAAACGTGATGAAACACGTGGAAAACGGCCCCGAAACGCTGAGCGGAACCCCGTTTCAGTCGTGAAAAAACAGTGGGCCTCCGTAGTAGAGGCTTATCGCGATGGATCGCGGAGGCATGGATGCCCCACGGTATAGTAGGGGGAGCCGGCACGGTATGACGGAAACGACCCAGAAACGCCCCGAAACCAGGGAAAACTGGGGAAACACGTGGAAAACGGCCCCGGGACGGCCGGTATCGGCGAACGGGCCGTTTCCACGAGTTTGCCGATTTGCCGTCCCGTGCGCGTGACAGGCCCGAAAACAGCAGAAACGTGATGAAACACGTGGAAAACGGCCCCGAAACGCTGAGCGGAACCCCGTTTCAGTCGTGAAAAACAGTGGGCCTCGTAGTAGAGGCTTATCGCATGGGCTCGCGGAGGCATGGATGCCCCACGGGTATAGTAGGGGGAGCCGGCACGGGTATGACGGAAACGACCCAGAAACGCCCCGAAACCAGGGAAAACTGTGGGGAAACACGTGGAAAACGGCCCCGGGACGGCCGGTATCGGCGAACGGGCCGTTTCCGCGACTTTGCCGATTTGCCGTCCCGTGCGCGTGACAGGCCCGAAATCAGCAGAAACGTGATGAAACACGTGGAAAACGGCCCCGAAACGCTGAGCGGAACCCCGTTTCAGTCGTGAAAAAACAGTGGGCCTCCGTAGTAGAGGCTTATCGCATGGGGTCGCGGAGGCATGGATGCCCCACGGGTATAGTAGGGGGAGCCGGCAAGGGTATGATGGAAACGACCCAGAAACGCCCCGAAACCAGGGAAAACTGTGGGGAAACACGTGGAAAACGGCCCCGGCACGGCCGGAATCGGCGAACGGGCCGTTTCCACGACTTTGCCGATTTGCCGTCCCGTGCGCGTGACAGGCCCGAAATCAGCAGAAACGTGATGAAACACGTGGAAAAAGGCCCCGAAACGCTGAGCGGAACCCCGTTTCAGTCGTGAAAAAACAGTGGGCCTCCGTAGTAGAGGCTTATCGCATGGGCTCGCGGAGGCATGGATGCCCCACGGGTATAGTAGGGGGAGCCGGCACGGGTATGACGGAAACGACCCAGAAACGCCCCGAAATCAGGGAAAACTGTGGGGAAACACGTGGAAAACGGCACCCCACAGTAAGGAAA
>CM070533.1:40000-42500 GCA_036346145.1 Olyra latifolia
GGAAAACGGCCCCAGGACGGCCGGAATCGGCAAACGGACCGTTTCCACGACTTTGCCGATTTGCCGTCCCGTGCGCGTGACACAGGCCCGAAAACAGCGAAAAACGTGCGGAAACACGTGGAAAACGGCCCCGGGACGGCCGGAATCGGCGAACGGGCCGATTCCACGACTTTGCCTATTTGCCGTCCCGTGCGCGTGACACACAGGCCCGAAGTCAGCGAAAAACGTGGGGAAACACGTGGAAAACGGGCCCCGGGACGGCCGGAATCGGCGAACGGACCGTTTCCACGAGTTTGCCGATTTGCCGTCCCGTGCGGGTGACACAGGCCCGAAAACAGCGAAAAACGTGCGGAAACACGTGGAAAACGGCCCCTGGACGGCCGGAATCGGCGAACGGGCCGTTTCCACGACTTTGCCGATTTGCCGTCCCGTGCGGGTGACACAGGCCCGAAAACAGCAGAAACGTGATGAAACACGTGGAAAACGGCCCCAGGACGGCCGGAATCGGCGAACGGGCCGATTCCACGACTTTGCCGATTTGCCGTCCCGTGCGCGACACAGTCCCGAAACAGCAAAAACGTGGGGAAACACGTGGAGAACGGCCCCGAAACACTGAGCGGAACCCCGTTTCAGTCGTGAAAAAACAGTGGGCCTCCGTAGTAGAGGCTTATCGCATGGGGTCGCGGAGGCATGGATGCCCCACGGGTATAGTAGGGGGAGCCGGCATGGCTATGACGGAAACGACCCAGAAACGCCCCGAAATCAGGGAAAACAGTGGGGAAACACGTGGAAAACGGCCCCGGGACGGCCGGAATCGGCGAACGGGCCGTTTCCACGACTTTGCCGATTTGCCGTCCCGTGCGCGTGACAGGCCCGAAAACAGCAGAAACGTGATGAAACACGTGGAAAACGGCCCCGAAACGCTGAGCGGAACCCCGTTTCAGTCGTGAAAAAACAGTGGGCCTCCGTAGTAGAGGCTTATCGCATGGGCTCGCGGAGGCATGGATGCCCCACGGGTATAGTAGGTGAAGCCGGCACGGGTATGACGGAAACGACCCAGAAACGGCCCGAAATCAGGGAAAACTGTGGGGAAACACGTGGAAAACGGCCCCGGGACGGCCGGTATCGGCGAACGGGCCGTTTCCACGAGTTTGCCGATTTGCCGTCCCGTGCGCGTGACAGGCCCGAAAACAGCAGAAACGTGATGAAACACGTGGAAAACGGCCCCGAAACGCTAAGCGGAACCCCGTTTCAGTCGTGAAAAAACAGTGGGTCTCCGTAGTAGAGGCTTATCGCATGGGCTCGCGGAGGCATGGATGCCCCACGGGTATAGTAGGGGGAGCCGGCACGGGTATGACGGAAACGACCCAGAAACGCCCCGAAATCAGGGAAAACTGTGGGGAAACACGTGAAAAACGGCCCCGGGACGGCCGGTATCGGCGAACGGGCCGTTTCCACGACTTTGCCGATTTGCCGTCCCGTGCGCGTGACAGGCCCGAAAACAGCAGAAACGTGATGAAACACGTGGAAAACGGCCCCGAAACGCTGAGCGGAACCCCGTTTCAGTCGTGAAAAAACAGTGGGCCTCCGTAGTAGAGGCTTATCGCATGGGCTCGCGGAGGCATGGATGCCCCACGGGTATAGTAGGGGGAGCCGGCACGGGTATGACGGAAACGACCCAGAAACGCCCCGAAACCAGGGAAAACTGTGGGGAAACACGTGGAAAACGGCCCCGGGACGGCCGGTATCGGCGAACGGGCCGTTTCCACGAGTTTGCCGATTTGCCGTCCCGTGCGCGTGACAGGCCCGAAAACAGCAGAAACGTGATGAAACACGTGGAAAACGGCCCCGAAACGCTGAGCGGAACCCCGTTTCAGTCGTGAAAAAACAGTGGGCCTCCGTAGTAGAGGCTTATCGCATGGGCTCGCGGAGGCATGGATGCCCCACGGGTATAGTAGGGGGAGCCGGCACGGGTATGACGGAAACGACCCAGAAACGCCCCGAAACCAGGGAAAACTGTGGGGAAACACGTGGAAAACGGCCCCGGGACGGCCGGTATCGGCGAACGGGCCGTTTCCGCGACTTTGCCGATTTGCCGTCCCGTGCGCGTGACAGGCCCGAAATCAGCAGAAACGTGATGAAACACGTGGAAAACGGCCCCGAAACGCTGAGCGGAACCCCGTTTCAGTCGTGAAAAAACAGTGGGCCTCCGTAGTAGAGGCTTATCGCATGGGGTCGCGGAGGCATGGATGCCCCACGGGTATAGTAGGGGGAGCCGGCAAGGGTATGATGGAAACGACCCAGAAACGCCCCGAAACCAGGGAAAACTGTGGGGAAACACGTGGAAAACGGCCCCGGCACGGCCGGAATCGGCGAACGGGCCGTTTCCACGACTTTGCCGATTTGCCGTCCCGTGCGCGTGACAGGCCCGAAATCAGCAGAAACGTGATGAAACACGTGGAAAAAGGCCCCGAAACGCTGAGCGGAACCCCGTTTCAGT